>JAQFWZ010000047.1:850354-860354 GCA_027789725.1 Dendropsophus ebraccatus | reverse complement strand
AGGTATGGGTGAGGTAGGGGTATGTGCTCAGGTGTGGGCGATGTAGGGGTATGTGCTCAGGTGTGGGTGATGTAGGGGTATGTGCTCAGGTGTGGGTGATGTAGGGGTATGTGCTCAGGTGTGGGTGATGTAGGGGTATGTGCTCAGGTGTGGGTGATGTAGGTGTATGTGCTCAGGTGTGGGTGATGTAGGGGTATGGGTGATGTAGGGGTATGTGCTCAGGTATGGGTGATGTAGGGGTATGGGTGATGTAGGTGTAATTGCTTATGCGATGCCCGGGCCCCTACGCTGAGAGGCTGTTGCGGGCAGGAACCGGGGCAGCTGCTAGCTAGATGGTTGTCACGGTTTAGGCACTGGCTTGGGGCATATCCAACTTTGGGGGGCATATGTGGCTTCATGGGACATACCTGGCTGCAAAGGATGTATTTGGCTGCAGGGACATATCGGCCCCATGGGCATACCTAGCCGAGAGGGGCATATCATGCCTACCTGTCCGTGCTCCTGTCTGCTTCTCTGGCTCACTGACTGCCTGCTCAGCCACTCAGTGTGTTGTCCCGCCAGAGCCACTTATTGGCTGAGCAGTCCATCAGTGACCCACGAGACTGAGAAGCAGGTGGGAGTGCAGGCACCTTGTTGTGAAAAGGTAGAGAAACACTGATAGACGTAACATAAGAGTTGTGTTTGCCGCAACTGTTTACTAAAACTACACATATGGCATGACTGACCGTTCAAGTAGAAACTTTGTCACTTTACACCGATCAGTTTAGGCTTCTTACCTCCCCCTCTCTAGTCCTATAGTTTTAACGAGGGATTACAGCTGGAAACCGGGCTCCTGACCATGCGGGAATACTGGGCAATGCGATTCTTTGTTGTCCTTAGTCAGGGCACCAATGATCACACCAATGCCAAGGGTCAGAAACAACGGTAGTTGTGTATGTATTGTAACGGTGGTAACTAGTAGTAACAGTCTCTCCGGATGCAACCGGGAATAAGGCAGAGTAATGGGTGATGCTGCAATAGGCTGTGAGAGTAGCGTGCTGAATGATGGGAGTAGTAGTGATACTGAAGATGAGATGCTGGGTGGAATGAATCTGAAATGAATACTTGCAATAGATGAATTGAGATGATAAGGATAACTAGAAGCGACACCCAGATGAGGATCTTGAATATTTGAGACAGGAGCACAGCCAGTGGACTGGAGCAGCAGAGCACACGCAGGTCTCTCCTGTGGTAGGAGATAGACTGAGAACAGCAGAGCAACACACCCTATCCCCTGGAAGGTAGGAGACAGGACTGAGGTGGAACAGCAGAGCAACACACCCTATCCCCTGGAAGGTAGGAGACAGGACTCGAGAACAGCAGAGCAACACACCCTATCCCCTGGAAGGTAGGAGACAGGACTCAGGAACAGCAGAGCAACACACCCTATCCCCTGGAAGGTAGGAGACAGGACTCAGGAACAGCAGAGCAACACACCCTATCCCCTGGAAGGTAGGAGACAGGACTCAGGAACAGCAGAGCAACACACCCTATCCCCTGGAAGGTAGGAGACAGGAATGAGGTGGAGCAGTAAGTCACATGGTAACCAAATGACCATTGGGGCTACCATGGCAACAGGGCACGGTAACGTGATACACCAGCCTTTGCTTCATCACCATTAAGACACATACAGAAGAATATACATGAGATATGAGCATAACAGCAAACCTGATACTGCAGGGGGTGACACAATACAGAGTTGCAGTGGACCATAACTTTCCAGAACAGGAATGGTTATAAAAAATATGTAGAGATAAAGGAACAGACAAATACTCTGTTCTGGGACACTGCACTTAGGTGTGGGTGATGTAGGGGTATGTGCTCAGGTATGGGTGATGTAGGGGTATGTGCTCAGGTATGGGTGATGTAGGTGTATGTGCTCAGGTGTGGGTGATGTAGGGGTATGTGCTCAGGTATGGGTGATGTAGGGGTATGTGCTCAGGTATGGGTGATTGTAGGGGTATGGGTGATGAATGGGTAATGTAGGGGTATGGGTGATGTAGGGGTATGTGCTCAGGTATGGGTGATGTAGGGGTATGTGCTCAGGTATGGGTGATGTAGGGGTATGGGTGATGTATGGGCGATGTAGGGGTATGGGTGTATGGGTGATGTAGGGGTATGTGCTCAGGTATGGGTGATGAAGGGGTATGGGTGATGATGGGGTATGGGTGATGTAGGTGTATGTGCTCAGGTATGGGTGATTTAGGGGAATGGGTGATGTAGGTGTATGTGCTCAGGTATGGGTGATGTAGGTGTATGTGCTCAGGTATGGGTGATGTAGGGGTATGGGTGATGTAGGTGTATGTGCTCAGGTATGGGTGATGTAGGTGTACGAGTGATGTATGGGTATGGGTGATGTATGGGTGATGTGGGGGTATGGGTGATGTGGGGGTATGGGTGATGTAGGTTTATGTGCTCAGGTATGGGTGATGTAGTTGTATGAGTTGCGTACGCACCATCCTCACCAGTAGGGGGCAGCGGTGTCTCACGTCATGCGGTGTTCTTCCTGCAGGTGACGTTCCCGGACTACAATCCTCCCCTCTATAATGCAGAGAGATATGATCGGGGGACGTACGACCCTGCACAAGAGTGAGCCATTTCCCATCTTATATTCCAGGGGGGGCAGGGCTGTATGTATAACTATGGGTGATGGCTCCTGTATGTGTGATATCTCTACAGAATGGAGCAGCAGAAGAGGAAATACAATGAGGTGGACGGGCTGATGGATTTCCGCAGCTGCCTGGGAAAATATCGGCTGGAGAACAATTTACCTGTGTAAGTGTCTGAAATATGGAGGGTAGAAGACAGCAGTGTATGTATGTATGTATGTATGTATGTATGACTGCCCTCTATATTACCGCCAACACTGCCCCCCACCTCCTATATCACTGCCCCCCCATATACTGTATCACTGCCCCCCCACATCCTATATCACTGCCCCCCACATACTGTATCACTGCCCCCACATACTGTATCACTGCCCCCCCACATCCTATATCACTGCCCTCCACATACTATATCACTGCCCCCCCACATCCTATATCACTGCCCCCCCACATACTGTATCACTGCCCCCCCCACATACTGTATCACTGCCCCCCCACATCCTATATCACTGCCCCCCACATACTATATCACTGCCCCCCACCTCCTATATCACTGCCCCCCCCACATCCTATATCACTGCCCCCACATACTATATCACTGCCCCCCACATCCTATATCACTGCCCCCCACATCCTATATCACTGCCCCCCATATACTATATCACTGCCCCCCACCTCCTATATCACTGCCCCCACATACTATATCACTGCCCCCCCACATACTGTATCACTGCCCCCCCACATACTATATCACTGCCCCCCCACATCCTATATCACTGCCCCCCCACATCCTATATCACTGCCCCCACATACTGTATCACTGCCCCCACATACTATATCACTGCCCCCCACATACTATATCACTGCCCCCCCACATACTATATCACTGCCCCCCACATACTATATCACTGCCCCCCCACATCCTATATCACTGCCCCCCCACATCCTATATCACTGCCCCCCCACATCCTATATCACTGCCCCCCCATATACTGTATCACTGCCCCCCCACATACTGTATCACTGCCCCCACATCCTATATCACTGCCCCCCACATACTATATCACTGCCCCCACATACTGTATCACTGCCCCCCCACATACTGTATCACTGCCCCCCCACATCCTATATCACTGCCCCCACATACTGTATCACTGCCCCCACATACTATATCACTGCCCCCCACATCCTATATCACTGCCCCCCACATACTATATCACTGCCCCCCCACATCCTATATCACTGCCCCCCCACATCCTATATCACTGCCCCCCCACATACTATATCACTGCCCCCCCACATACTATATCACTGCCCCCCCACATCCTATATCACTGCCCCCCCACATACTGTATCACTGCCCCCCCACATCCTATATCACTGCCCCCCCACATCCTATATCACTGCCCCCCCCCACATACTATATCACTGCCCCCCCACATCCTATATCACTGCCCCCACATACTGTATCACTGCCCCCCACATACTATATCACTGCCCCCCCACATCCTATATCACTGCCCCCACATACTATATCACTGCCCCCCCACATCCTATATCACTGCCCCCCCACATACTGTATCACTGCCCCCCCACATCCTATATCACTGCCCCCCCACATCCTATATCACTGCCCCCCCCCACATACTATATCACTGCCCCCCCACATCCTATATCACTGCCCCCACATACTATATCACTGCCCCCCCACATCCTATATCACTGCCCCCCCACATCCTATATCACTGCCCCCCACATACTATATCACTGCCCCCCCACATCCTATATCACTGCCCCCCCCACATACTATATCACTGCCCCCCCCACATACTATATCACTGCCCCCCCACATACTATATCACTGCCCCCCCACATACTGTATCACTGCCCCCCCACATACTATATCACTGCCCCCCCACATCCTATATCACTGCCCCCCCACATACTATATCACTGCCCCCCACATCCTATATCACTGCCCCCCACATCCTATATCACTGCCCCCACATACTGTATCACTGCCCCCACATACTATATCACTGCCCCCACATACTATATCACTGCCCCCCCACATCCTATATCACTGCCCCCCACATACTATATCACTGCCCCCACATACTATATCACTGCCCCCCACATACTATATCACTGCCCCCCACATACTATATCACTGCCCCCCCACATCCTATATCACTGCCCCCCACATCCTATATCACTGCCCCCCACATACTGTATCACTGCCCCCCACATACTATATCACTGCCCCCACATACTATATCACTGCCCCCCCCCACATCCTATATCACTGCCCCCCCACATCCTATATCACTGCCCCCCCATATACTGTATCACTGCCCCCCACATACTGTATCACTGCCCCCACATCCTATATCACTGCCCCCCCACATACTGTATCACTGCCCCCCACATCCTATATCACTGCCCCCCCACATACTATATCACTGCCCCTGCCCCCACATCCTATATCACTGCCCCCCACAATACTATATCACTGCCCCCCCACATCCTATATCACTGCCCCCCCACATCCTATATCACTGCCCCCCACAATACTATATCACTGCCCCCCCATATACTATATCACCTGCCCCCACCACATACTAGATCACTGCCCCCCACATCCTATATCACTGCCCCCCACACATACTGTATCACTGCCCCCCCCACATACGACATCACATATCACCTGCCCCCCCACATACTATATCACTGCCCCCCCACATACTATATCACTCTGCCCCCCCACATACATATACTGACCCCCCACATACTATATCACTGCCCCCCACATCCTAGTATCCACTGCCCCCCCACATACTATACCTCACTGCCCCCACATCCTATATCACTGCCCCCCACATCCTATATCACTGCCCCCACATACTATATCACTGCCCCCCCCCACATCCTATATCACTGCCCCCCCACATCCTATATCACTGCCCCCCCATATACTGTATCACTGCCCCCCACATACTGTATCACTGCCCCCCACATCCTATATCACTGCCCCCCCACATACTGTATCACTGCCCCCCCACATCCTATATCACTGCCCCCCACATACTATATCACTGCCCCCACATCCTATATCACTGCCCCCCCATCCTATATCACTGCCCCCCCCACATACTATATCACTGCCCCCCCCACATACTGTATCACTGCCCCCCCCCACATCCTATATCACTGCCCCCCCACATACTATATCACTGCCCCCCCACATACTATATCCCTGCCCCCCCACATCCTATATCACTGCCCCCCCCACAT
Organism: Dendropsophus ebraccatus; assembly: GCA_027789725.1. Lineage (NCBI taxonomy): Eukaryota > Metazoa > Chordata > Amphibia > Anura > Hylidae > Dendropsophus > Dendropsophus ebraccatus. The sequence goes on along the minus strand of JAQFWZ010000047.1, from coordinate 854,415 downwards.
CCTATATCACTGCCCCCCACATACTGTATCACTGCCCCCCACATCCTATATCACTGCCCCCCACATACTATATCACTGCCCCCCCACATACTATATCACTGCCCCCCCACATCCTATATCACTGCCCCCCCCACATACTGTATCACTGCCCCCCCCACATACTATATCACTGCCCCCCCACATACTATATCACTGCCCCCCACATACTGTATCACTGCCCCCCCCCACATACTATATCACTGCCCCCCCCCCACATACTATATCACTGCCCCCCCACATACTATATCACTGCCCCCCACATACTGTATCACTGCCCCCCCCACATACTGTATCACTGCCCCCCCCCCACATACTATATCACTGCCCCCCCACATACTGTATCACTGCCCCCCCACATACTATATCACTGCCCCCCCCACATACTATATCACTGCCCCCCCCCACATACTATATCACTGCCCCCCCACATCCTATATCACTGCCCCCCCACATCCTATATCACTGCCCCCCCATATACTATATCACTGCCCCCCCCACATACTATATCACTGCCCCCCACATCCTATATCACTGCCCCCACATCCCTATATCACTGCCCCCCCACATACTATATCACTGCCCCCCCACATACTGTATCACTGCCCCCCCACATCCTATATCACTGCCCCCCCACATACTGTATCACTGCCCCCCCACATCCTATATCACTGCCCCCCCATATACTATATCACTGCCGCCCCATACTATATCACTGCCCCCCCCCACATACTATATCACTGCCCCCCCACATACTATATCACTGCCCCCCCCACATCCTATATCACTGCCCCCCCACATACTATATCACTGCCCCCCACCATTACTATATCACTGCCCCCCCCCCCACATACTATATCACTGCCCCCCCACATACTATATCACTGCCCCCCATATACTATATCACTGCCCCCCCACATACTATATCACTGCCCCCCCATACTATATCACTGCCCCCCACATACTATATCACTGCCCCCCACATACTATATCACTGCCCCCCCACATACTATATCACTGCCCCCCCCACATACTATATCACTGCCCCCCACATCCTATATCACTGCCCCCCACATCCTATATCACTGCCCCCCCACCTCTTATATCACTGCCCCCCACATCCTATATCACTGCCCCCCACATACTATATCACTGCCCCCCCCACATACTATATCACTGCCCCCCCACATCCTATATCACTGCCCCCCCCCACATACTATATCACTGCCCCCCCCACATACTATATCACTGCCCCCCCCATATACTGTATCACTGCCCCCCCACATCCTATATCACTGCCCCCCACATACTATATCACTGCCCCCCCACATACTGTATCACTGCCCCCCCACATCCTATATCACTGCCGCCCACATCCTATATCACTGCCCCCACACATACTGTATCACTGCCCCCCCCCACATACTGTATCACTGCCCCCCACATACTATATCACTGCCCCCCCACATACTATATCACTGCCCCCCCACATCCTATATCACTGCCCCCCACATACTATATCACTGCCCCCCCACATACTATATCACTGCCCCCCCATATACTGTATCACTGCCCCCCCACATCCTATATCACTGCCCCCCACATACTATATCACTGCCCCCCCACATACTGTATCACTGCCCCCCCACATCCTATATCACTGCCGCCCACATCCTATATCACTGCCCCCACATACTATATCACTGCCCCCCACATACTGTATCACTGCCCCCCCACATACTGTATCACTGCCCCCCCACATCCTATATCACTGCCCCCCACATCCTATATCACTGCCCCCCCCCCACATACTATATCACTGCCCCCCCACATCCTATATCACTGCCCCCCCACATACTATATCACTGCCCCCCCACATCCTATATCACTGCCCCCCCATATACTGTATCACTGCCCCCCCACATACTGTATCACTGCCCCCCACATCCTATATCACTGCCCCCCCACATACTATATCACTGCCCCCCCACATCCTATATCACTGCCCCCCCCACATACTATATCACTGCCCCCCCACATCCTATATCACTGCCCCCCCACATACTATATCACTGCCCCCCCACATACTATATCACTGCCCCCCCCACATACTATATCACTGCCCCCCACATACTGTATCACTGCCCCCCCACATACTATATCACTGCCCCCCACATACTATATCACTGCCCCCCACATACTATATCACTGCCCCCCCACATACTATATCACTGCCCCCCCACATCCTATATCACTGCCCCCCCACATCCTATATCACTGCCCCCCCACATACTGTATCACTGCCCCCCCACATACTATATCACTGCCCCCCACATACTATATCACTGCCCCCCCACATCCTATATCACTGCCCCCCCACATCCCGATATCACTGCCCCCCACATACTATATCACTGCCCCCCACATACTATATCACTGCCCCCCACATCCTATATCACTGCCCCCCCACATACTGTATCACTGCCCCCCCCACATCCTATATCACTGCCCCCCCCACATCCTATATCACTGCCCCCCCACATCCTATATCACTGCCCCCCCACATACTATATCACTGCTCCCCCACATCCTATATCACTGCCCCCCACATACTATATCACTGCCCCCCACATACTATATCACTGCCCCCCACATCCTATATCACTGCCCCCCCACATACTGTATCACTGCCCCCCCACATCCTATATCACTGCCCCCCCACATCCTATATCACTGCCCCCCCACATCCTATATCACTGCCCCCCCACATACTATATCACTGCCCCCCCACATCCTATATCACTGCCCCCCCACATACTATATCACTGCCCCCCCACATACTATATCACTGCCCCCCCACATACTATATCACTGCCCCCCACATACTGTATCACTGCCCCCCCACATACTATATCACTGCCCCCCACATACTGTATCACTGCCCCCCCACATACTATATCACTGCCCCCCCACATCCTATATCACTGCCCCCCCACATCCTATATCACTGCCCCCCCACATCCTATATCACTGCCCCCCCACATACTATATCACTGCCCCCACATACTATATCACTGCCCCCCACATCCTATATCACTGCCCCCCCCACATACTATATCACTGCCCCCCCCACATACTATATCACTGCCCCCCCACATCCTATATCACTGCCCCCCCACATCCTATATCACTGCCCCCCCACATCCTATATCACTGCCCCCACATACTATATCACTGCCCCCGCACATACTATATCACTGCCCCCCACATCCTATATCACTGCCCCCCCACATACTGTATCACTGCCCCCCCACATACTATATCACTGCCCCCCCACATACTGTATCACTGCCCCCCACATACTGTATCACTGCCCCCCCCACATACTATATCACTGCCCCCCCACATACTATATCACTGCCCCCCCACATACTATATCACTGCCCCCCCCACATACTATATCACTGCCCCCCCACATACTATATCACTGCCCCCCCCCACATACTGTATCACTGCCCCCCCACATACTGTATCACTGCCCCCCCACATACTGTATCACTGCCCCCCCACATACTGTATCACTGCCCCCCCATATCCTATATCACTGCCCCCCACCTCCTATATCACTGCCCCCCATATACTATATCACTGCCCCCCACATCCTATATTACTGCCCCCCATATACTATATCACTGCCCCCCACATACTATATCACTGCCCCCCCATCCTATATCACTGCCCCCCCCACATCCTATATCACTGCCCCCCCACATACTATATCACTGCCCCCCACATACTATATCACTGCCCCCCCCACATACTATATCACTGCCCCCCCCACATACTGTATCACTGCCCCCCCCACATACTGTATCACTGCCCCCCACATACTGTATCACTGCCCCCCACATACTGTATCACTGCCCCCCACATACTGTATCACTGCCCCCCACATACTGTATCACTGCCCCCCCACATCCTATATCACTGCCCCCCCCACATCCTATATCACTTCCCCCCCCACA